>WOVY01016026.1:472500-477964 GCA_013436015.1 Rhipicephalus annulatus | reverse complement strand
TACCCTGCGGAAACACCTGATTTAACCTTTACTAATGGAGACAAGGTATTATTAACAAAAACAGACTGATAGCGATCAGACAAGAAGTTAGCAATCCATTTACAGATTTTAGGGTTGATGTTGAGGGCGCTCAGTTTCATATTTAGACGGTTAGGGGGACCTTGTCGAAGGCTTTGGCGAAATCTATAAATAGAGCATCAATGTCTGTTTTATTATGTATCGCTTCGTGAATATCGGTTATTAGTTCAAATAGTTGAGTTTCGCATGAAAGGCCGCGCCGGAAACCATGCTGACTGGTAAGAAGAACTTGTTTTTTAGTGAGATATGTATAACTGCAGATGAAATAAGTGCTCTAAAAGCTTACATGGGATGCTTGTTAGTGAAATTGGTCTATGTTACAAAGCATAGAGGAGTTACCTGATTTAAAGATAGGAGTGATGTGGGCAATTTTCCAGGGTCTGGTACGCTACCACTATCAATAGATTGCTGAAAAAGAGCAGCTAGATGTGAGAAATTACAGGCTTTGTTATTTTAGTATTTTAGTGCAGATGCCGTCCGGGCCAGGTGCTGAACTGTTTGGGAGCCTTCAATAGCTCGTTCATACCTTGATGTGAATATTTAAATCGTCCATGACCGAATCTAGAGTCGTGAAATTAAGTTCAGATGGAACGGGATTTTCTTCTGTAAATACTGAACCAAAAAAATCATTTAGTTCCGTTGCAACACATGATGGCGAAAGAAGTACACCATCTTTGGAAATAGACACTTGTGATGACGAAGATGGTTTGGGGTTGATTACCTTCCAAAACTTTTTTGTATTTTCCCTTAAGAGCGTGTTTATATCATTGTAAAGAATTTGTCTTTGGCTGCTTCGATTACTGTTTTACATTGTTTGGATTGTTCACGGTAACGTTCCCAATCACTATCGGACCCAGACTGCTTTGCTTTCGAGTAAAGTCTTTTTTTTTTTTTATTTATGCAGCGTTTGACATGCAAGTTGAACCAAGCGCTCTGAGTTGACGCTATCACTTCAATTTTAGGGATATACTTTTCCTTTAGTTCGGTGAGCTGAGACTGTACGAGATGCCAGTTTTCATTAGTTGTGCGCAGTGACAAGGTGCGCAAAAATTCTAAAGAAAAAGACGACAGCTGATTTATAATCATATCAACGTTAGCCCGCGTGTAGTTGTAGATTGTTTTCCTTGGATTTTCTGGCTTTTCGTTCTCCAAGGTATATTCACAATGAAGCACATTGTGATCACTGATATTATCTAAAACATTCACAAGTACATGATCGGGCTTGGTAGTCAATACAAGGTCTAGAATAGCATCACCGCGAGTCGGCAGGGCTACCATCTGTGTCAAATTGAAAAAAGCAAGTACCTCAAGAAATTCCTGACGGTCAGACCTTCCTGCACCGCCTTCGGGTGTACACGTCCGCCAGTTTATGCCTGGGTGATTAAAATCACCTGCCAAAAATATAGGGGACCGGGGATAATTGCATTGTATGAGGCTGAGCGAATCATTCAGTTTTTCATTAAAGTCGGCTGGCGAGTTTGGCGGACGGTAACATACTCCGACAGCACAAGTTACAAATGACGATAACTGTAGTGCAACCCATAAAACTTCAATGTTAACTTCTGTTTCAATTATGTGAGCATGGAAGTTTTTTTTTACAGCAACTAACACACCACCTCCCCGAGAGGCCGTTCTATCTTTTCTAAAGACTAAGAAGTTATTCGACAGTGATAGCTCAAAGTTAGCCACATCCGGGGACAGCCATGTCTCTGTACCAAGCACGATGTCGGCAGAGCAGCCCTCGATAAAAGAACACAGGTGGTCCTGTTTATGAAAAACGCTTCTGAAGTTCGACACAATCAAAGATAAGGTTCTACTTCTACAACGCTGTTTGCGTCACGCAGTTGACGCAGGAGCGTCCCGCCTCGAAAGTGGGACTACCGTGTTGTTGAAGTTATCATAGGTATACAGTTTGTTTCCCAATAACAGTTTATCGAACCGCAATCTGTATTTTTCGTTAGGTTTACGTTCAGCACGTGCAAAGTCCCGAAGTCTTTTTCTAATAAGTTGAATTCGTGGTGAGAAATCTTCTTCTATCCAAACGGACGGAGATGTAAGATTTCTAAGTTTTGATGCATTTGCAAGATGCTGCTCTTGTCCTTGAAATTCAAGAATTTCACAATGATTGGGCGATTCTTACCGGGTGTTTGTTGACCTATTCTATGTGCACGTTCAATTTCACCGATGTTAAGACCAAGGTTACGCAAAACGAACTCGCTTATAAGTTTTTCCGTTTGGTCCCATTTTTCGCCTCTTTGATCTATGACACTATAATTACCAAATAAAACTGAGAACTTCACTTATATTGCATACCATGACATTACTGTATGCACTCTTTTACTCAATAAAGCTGCTGGTTCCAAAGAAAAGCACAGGACTGTTTAGTTTAGGCGGTGTGCCTAGGGCTGACAGCGCAGCCATTCTTGGCACTGGTGATGGAGAAACATTCTGATGTACGTGTTGACCTAAAATGCTAAAATAGATGTCGGAGGTGGTTTAGGGGCCGTTGTATGATGAGCTACCATTATAACCATGGCGATAGTTGTTATACAGGGATGTTTTAAAAGTAATGTCAGTGATTATGTTGTAAAGTGTCCGTCTATACCTCACAACACACAGAACCTGCTGACATACATAGCTGCAGTTTTATGTCCCTAAACCGTGATATGACTAAGAGAGAAGCCGTAGAGGAGGGCTCCGGAAATTTCGACTATCTCGGGTTCTTTAACGTGCAGCGACATCGCACAGTACAGAGAAGAGACCTCTAAATTTTGCTGCGACCGAAACGCAACCACTGCAACCAGGATTGAGCACGCAACCTTCGGGTCAGCAGTTAAGTATTATAAGCACTGTTGTACCACAGCAGTCATGGTCACACTGTTGTCTGCTACCTTATAGAGAATGAGTACAGACATTTACCTGAAACGCTTTTTTCATTTCCCAAGAAGCTCTGATTTGGAGAAAAGATGAGCATCAAAAATAGGTAATCCTTTCAGTGGGAAAAAGGATTGACAAAGTAGTGTAAAACTATGCAAGTTGAAGTGTAAACATGTCCAGCAATAAAGACAGCGTTTAGTGATAATTGTTAGAGCATCAAGTGCACCAGTGGCACAAGGCCTTTTTAAGAACACCAAAAGCTCAGCGATGAGCCCACGGTGGACAACCGTCAAGAATCATCGGAAACAAAAATGTTCTGGCATGCACCACTCATGTCGTCACCCGCTTCCCGTTCGATTCAAAAGTGCCAAAGGTTCACAAGCCATCCGACAGTTATGGCATGACTTCACCCTGCCTTCTATTTATTTCAACCTTGAAAACTCTAATGAAAGGGCATAATTTTGGGACAGTTGATAAAATCAGAGGCTTGCACCAAGGCTCTTATGGACATTCTGTAGAAGGCCTGCTGTGATGCCTTCGGTGCCTGCAAATCTCGCTGGAGCCCATGTATTGGCACACGATGACCTTTGCGTTATATGATATGATGAATATATTTTTTTTTAATCTACTCGTTGACATTTCTTTTGAGACCTATCCTTAGAGCTAGCCTCGAGCAGATACTGTTGAGCACCATGTAGCTGGTTAAAATGCCACTTTATTCATTAGCCTCGTCAGTGAAAATGTATATTATCTTCATGTGTATATAACAGGAAATTGAACCACCCTAATAATAGTTTAATCACACTGGATTAAATTAATTACATTACAAAGCACTGATAACATATATATATACAAATTTCTTGACAGGGGAAAGGCTAAAATCAATGGAAAAGAAGCCAGAGTGCTTTACTAATGACGGTTGGCATGCAAACACGGACACAGTGAAAGAACTACACTACACAAACACCACTAGTGACGTCTCATTCTTTTCTGCCCCCCACTTTCTTTTGTGATAAATACCTACCAATTAGCTCAACTTTCTTCCATTCTAAACAGGGGCATCTGCAGAACTTAATTAGGGTGGTGCATCCACAAAGGGAGGGGCATCCAGCACTGTAGCTTTTCTTTACTGCAGACACATGATAGGCAAGATTAGTCAATAGTGCGAATCGAATAGAAATCATGAAGGCCAGGACCTGAGTGCGCGAATAAAGCTGTGTAGCTTAGGTACTTTATAAAACATATATATATATAGATATATAGAGATATATATATATAATATATATATATAATTCAGAAAGGGTGCATGCACCCTTTCCCCCTGGAACCTTTTTCCAGATGCCCATGATTCTAAGCAAGAGTGGCCTTGTTGGCTGGAGCCTAACACACATAAGCACTAGTTGGGCTGAGCTTTGAGGTTCATTTCACCACCTGTGCAATTTGTACACTGCTCAACATGTGCACTTACCAGCACAATATGCATCTGTATCTCAGATTGCAACAAAAACAGCAATAGGAGAATACACAAACCTTAGGTATGCAAAAATGAGCTGTTGCTGTATTCAGCACACATGACACTGCTGGAACACATCAATAGAGAGACCAATGAAAATGCCTCAACCTAGCTGTTGCCAGTACATTTGGTTCATTGGTGCTTCTCAACACAAAAAGGCCAAGATGTGTGTTGCAAGGCCAACATTGATTATGAAAGGATTCTATGACACGCTGACCAGCATTAGCTCAAAATCAACCCATTCATTGCACCATTAGTTTTTCAAATTTTTGTAACTCTCAGCATAGAACAGGCCAATCAGTGTTGCCAAGCCAGCATTAATTATGAAAGTTTGGGAATCCTATGGCACGTTGACCAGCATTAGCACAAAATCAGCCCATTCCTTGCACCATTAGTTCTTCAAAGCTTTATAATTACCAAGAATTTTTTTTACCCCATGCTCTATGAATTCTTAGAGTGTGAAAGAGTGGGATTGTGAAATTATACTCCAACATTCCACCAGAATTGTTTACTGCTTGGAAGCATTGCACTCGCTGATTGTACCAACTCAAGTGACATTTTTACTGTATGCTTTGGATTTGCAGTGTCGCCCATTGTAAACATTTAATTAAGTGTCCATATAAAGCTTCTCACTAAACGACCGGTTTAACTGTATTGGGAGCAAGGCGTAACGTATGAAGTCCTTCAAAGTACACTGGTCATGAAGCACTTGTTATGTCTGTGCATCATCAGATGAACTACCTTAGACATTTTCTATTGCACAGCGCTACTAGTACACACGTCTGCAAAATACATATATCGCACATGTCCGCATCTGCCAATAACTTAGACCTAGCACAAGCAAGCGGAATAGCACATACTGAGACAGCGGCGGAGCAAGCAAAACGCCACATGCTCTCGTGTCAATTTGCTTACACCGTCTCTGCCTCGGTGTGTGCTATTCCGCTTGCATTATGTATGTACACGAACAAGCCCAGGCTACTCTCTCTCGAACAA